>CM028687.1:43399635-43417340 GCA_016771965.1 Brassica carinata | reverse complement strand
CGACAAAAGGAACTCCATCTAAGTTTCCGCCAACTAGCCTCGGGCCAAACAAGATCTATGTTCTGGACGCAGAAACGTCCGACGGGATCTAAGGAGCTCCGGCGGAAGACGAAGTCGCCCGCCGACTTCATGGCGGTTCAAACCGTGATGGCCGTGAGTAATGTGCATCAGCCATAATGTCGCTAATCGACTCGGTGAAAACTCTGCAGTATCAAGTCTTTAGAGGTCTTGGAGAGACCAAACTTGGACAGAGAAGCCTTCGTTCAGCCTGGCAAGAAGCCACAACTGTACATGAGAAAGTTGTGTTTGGGTCTTGGTTGAGGTATGAGAAACAAGGAGAGGAAGTTATCGCAGAGTTACTTTCCTCTTGCGGTAAGTATTCCGAAGAGTTTGTGCCGCTGGATATTGCATCTTGTCTCCCAGTTACGTCTGCTTCTTCACCTGAGGCAGCATCTGTGAAGGTGAAGCGCTGTATTTCGAGAAACGTTGTGTTTAAGATAGGAGAAGAGAGAGTAGCTTGTGACAGAAAGAGATTCGCGAGCCTTTCGGCTCCTTTCCACGCCATGCTTTATGGGAGCTTCACGGAGTCGCTTCTTGATGAGATAGACATGTCGGAGAACCATGTATCCCCTTCAGCTATGCGTGTTGTAAGAGATTTCAGCGTTGGTAATGTTCTAATTGGAGTCTCCAAGAATCTTTTACTGGAAGTTTTGGTTTTTGCAAACAAGTTTTGCTGCGAGAGACTCAAAGACGCTTGCGACAGAGAGCTAGCTTCTCTGGTCTCCTCCATGGAATGCGCCATAGAGCTAATGGAATTCGCGCTCGAAGAGAGCTCCCCGATCCTAGCTGCGTCCTGTCTGCAAGTTTTCCTTTACGAGTTACCTGATAGTTTGACAGATGAGCGCGTTGTGGAGGCTTTGACTCGTGTCAACAGATCTCAAGTCTCAACCATGGCAGGGAAAGCTTCGTTCTCCTTGTACTCTTGTTTAACCGAAGTTTCCATGCGTTTAGATCCTCGTTCCGACAGGACATTGAGCTTCTTGGAGAAAGTAGTTGACTTTGCGGAGAGTGATCGGCAGAGAGTACTGGGGTTTCATCGGTTAGGGTGCACGAGGCTGTTGAGGAAAGAGTACCGTGAGGCAGAAGAAGCATTCGAAACCGCGTTTAATCTAGGCCACGTGTATTCAGCTACTGGCTTAGCGAGAATAGGTTACATCCAAGGACATAAGCTTTGGGGTTACGAGAAGCTAACCTCTGTTATCTCCTCTGTTTCGCAAACGCCTCTCGGATGGATGTATCAAGAAAGGTCTTTATACTGTGAAGGTGATAAGAAACTCGAGGATCTTGAAAAAGCAACTGAGCTTGACCCGACTCTGACGTATCCATACATGTATAGAGCTGTCAAGTTGATGTCTGAACAAAACGCTGAGGCTGCGCTTGAGGAAATCAACAGGATCTTGGGGTTTAAGCTCGCGTTGGAATGCTTGGAGATCAGGTTCTGTCTTTACCTCGGTATGGATGACTACGAGGCGGCTCTTCGCGATATCCAGGCTGCTCTCACTTTGTGTCCGGACTACAGAATGTTCGATGGGAAAGTAGTAGGCAGCTGAGGACGCTGGTCTATGAGCATGTCGAGCTGGACAACGGCTGATTGTTGGATGCAGCTTTATGAGAAATGGTCTAATGTTGATGACATTGGTTCTCTTTCGGTGATCTATCAGATGCTCGAAGCCGATGCTTGCAAAGGTGTTCTCTACTTCAGGCAATCTTTGCTTCTCCTTAGGTTGAAATGTCCTGAAGCAGCGATGCGCAGCTTACAGTTAGCAAGAGAGCACGCCTCTAGTGAACACGAGCCCTGGTGTATGAAGGATGGATCTTGTATGACACTGGTCACTGTGAAGAAGGGCTTCAAAAGGCCAAGGAGTCCATTAGAATCAAGAGATCATTCGAAGCTTACTTCCTCCAAGCTTATGCCTTGGCAGAGTCTAGCCTGGACCCGTCGAGTTCTTCAACCGTTGTTTCTCTTCTTGAAGACGCTCTTAAATGCCCCTCTGATAGGTTACGGAAAGGCCAGGTACCGTTCACCACCACCTCTGGACCGGTCTTTAGATGTTGGGGGTTATAGACTATTTAGTAAGAGTTTTAATAATTTTTTTGAAAGAATTTGGAGGTCTATATATATGTAACTTTTTCTTAAAAATTTAGGGATATAGGCCAATGCTTCAGTCGCCTTTTTAGGACCGGCCTTGGACTTAGTATGGATTCAGAGTTGCTTTATATTGTTTATTTTGTTTCTAGGCGCTAAACAATCTTGGGAGCGTGTATGTGGATTGTGAGAAGCTAGACTTAGCTGCAGATTGTTATATAAACGCTTTGAAAGTGAGGCACACACGTGCGCACCAAGGCCTAGCTCGAGTCCATTTCCTTAGAAACGATAAAGCTGCTGCTTATGAAGAAATGACCAGACTAATCGAAAAGGCTCAAAACAATGCATCAGCTTATGAGAAAAGATCAGAGTACTGCGACCGTGAACTGGCTAAATCTGATCTTGAAATGGTCACACGGTTAGACCCTCTCAGGGTTTATCCTTACAGATACCGCGCTGCAGGTTAAACTCAACTCTTAAGCTTGATGTTATCTTTTTTCTTCTTTGTCATGGCTTAATGTCGTCAGTGTTTGGATTGATATTGAGGAGTTATCACGAGCTATTGCCTTCAAAGCGGATCTCCATCTACTTCACTTAAGGGCTTTCCACGAGCACAATGGTGGACGTGCTTATTGACTGTGTCGTGCGCTGCTCTCGGTGGATCCTAACCACCAAGAGATGCTTGAGCTTCATAGCCGTGTTAATAGCCATGAACCCTGAACACAACAAAGCTTGGAGATGATAGTAAAGTGTGAAGAAATTTGTATTCATAGTTGTAAACTTATATTCTCTCGTTACTCTTCTTTATTTTATTTTATTTTATTTGGTATTGTTTACCTTAAATCGATGTTATATTTTCTCCCTATCATCTTAAAGTTTTAAACTTCAGATTTCTATGGCCTATAAATGTCAAAACAAAAGTACAAACAAAAGAAACACACGCTATCTAATCCGTAATAGGATTCTGCCTTCATTATTTGAGTTATTTTCAATGGCATGTTCACTCGTTAATGTAAGCCTTTCCTTATTTATTTTTTTTTTAAAATAACTCATCCTAAATTCATTCCAATAATCATGGCATCTTTTTATTATTAAGCTAATTGTTTAATTCTTAAAAATAGTTTTAGGTTATGTCCTTCAGATCAGACTGCCTACAATTAGTAAAGCTGATCAATGAAGATGAAGATTGGCCAAGAAATGAATGAGTTCACCTTTTTTTTCTCGAGTTTAATGTTTTTTCTATCTCTTTCATAGCTCATCCTCGTAATGTAAGAGCCGACCTCCTTGCTAAAGGAGCTCGTCTTAAAAACTCTATCTTTTTCCATGTAAACTATTTGATTCTGACGTGGTTAGCTCCACAAGTTAACCTCTTCAGTCCTTAATAATACATGGTATTTGCAGTAAAAAATAGTTTTAGGCAATAATCTATATTCTAATGTAACTGTGTGCACGATACGATTTTTTGAATATGGTTAATGGATCTTTACATTTCAAAAAATAGATCTTAAACAAGAAAATAAAATCTATATTTTAAGTTCAATAAATCTATAATTGCTTGGATATGATTTGTGTCCAATAAGCTGAATTCTCTTTTTCATATTAAACATTTAAATATAGAGGCTTTAAGTTCGATTTAAATTTTACAAAAAATTATCATTATTTTTACAAAATTAACATTTTTAGTTATTGCAAAACACATTATATAAAATTTAAGTACAAACTTTATGTTAAAGTGTGGATCAAAACCTAGTTTAGCTTTAAAAAGTTTGTACTACTAATTTATCATGATTTAACTTCTATTATTAGCTTTTTTGTCAAAAAATATTATTTTTTTTGACAATGGTATTGGTATACCTTCCGTAGAAATTTTAGCAAATAATGTTATTTTAAATAAATTAGTTAAATAATAATTTAATATTATATCTGTTCCAAAATGTAAGATGTTTTAGGTGAAATCACATATATTTAAAAATTTCTTTTACCTAAAAATATCAATAAATATATATTAATTTAACCGTTTATAAAATTCACTATAAAATATAATTGGTTATAAAGTTGAATAAAGTTAAAACTATTACAAGATTGAAAACATTTTATAGTTTGAAACATCAAAAATTCTCTTAAACATCTTACATTTTGGGAGTGTAAGGAACATAGTATTCATAATTTTAAAAAGAAAAATGTAATCAACGAAAATAAAGAGGAAATGTTTTTAATTATAATTCTCTATACAATTAAACAAAGACTATTTAAAATATAGAAAATATACTGATATTTAGTTAGATGTATTTTGAAAATACATACCAAAATCCTCAAGTTAAGATTTTTAAATTGTTGTGTATTTTTTCATAATTTGGAAGATTCATCCAATTAAATTTAGTATAATATATTTCTGTAATTATTATTTTAAATACTCAGGTAAGTTATTCCTATTAAAAATGCTTCCAAAAGGAAAATAAACGGTGTTTTCCTTGTCTTAAATTCCATAAATTTACAGGAAATAATATTATCTATTTATAGGAAATAGAAAATAGCGAGAGTGATCGGCAGAGAGTACTGGGGTTTCATCGGTTAGGTGCACGAGGCTGTTGAGGAAAGAGTACCGTGAGGCAGAAGAAGCATTCGAAACCGCTTAATCTAGGCCACGTGTATTCAGCTACTGGCTTAGCGAGAATAGGTTACATCCAAGGACATAAGCTTTGGGGTTACGAAGCTAACCTCTGTTATCTCCTCTGTTTCTAAACGCTCGGATGGATGTATCAAGAAAGGTCTTTATACTGTGAAGGTGATAAGAAACTCGAGGATCTTGAAAAGCAACTGAGCTTGACCCGACTCTGACGTATCCATACATGTATAGAGCTGTCAAGTTGATGTCTGAACAAAACGCTGAGGCTGCGCTTGAGGAAATCAACAGGATCTTGGGGTTTAAGCTCGCTGGAATGCTTGGAGATCAGGTTCTGTCTTTACCTCGGTATGGATGACTACGAGGCGGCTCTTCGCGATATCCAGGCTGCTCTCACTTTGTGTCCGGACTACAGAATGTTCGATGGGAAAGTAGCCGCGAGGCAGCTGAGGACGCTGGTCTATGAGCATGTCGAGAGCTGGACAACGGCTGATTGTTGGATGCAGCTTTATGAGAAATGGTCTAATGTTGATGACATTGGTTCTCTTTCGGTGATCTATCAGATGCTCGAAGCCGATGCTTGCAAAGGTGTTCTCTACTTCAGGCAATCTTTGCTTCTCCTTAGGTTGAAATGTCCTGAAGCAGCGATGCGCAGCTTACAGTTAGCAAGAGAGCACGCCTCTAGTGAACACGAGCGTCTGGTGTATGAAGGATGGATCTTGTATGACACTGGTCACTGTGAAGAAGGGCTTCAAAAGGCCAAGGAGTCCATTAGAATCAAGAGATCATTCGAAGCTTACTTCCTCCAAGCTTATGCCTTGGCAGAGTCTAGCCTGGACCCGTCGAGTTCTTCAACCGTTGTTTCTCTTCTTGAAGACGCTCTTAAATGCCCCTCTGATAGGTTACGGAAAGGCCAGGTACCGTTCACCACCACCTCTGGACCGGTCTTTAGATGTTGGGGGTTATAGACTATTTAGTAAGAGTTTTAATAATTTTTTTGAAAGAATTTGGAGGTCTATATATATGTAACTTTTTCTTAAAAATTTAGGGATATAGGCCAATGCTTCAGTCGCCTTTTTAGGACCGGCCTTGGACTTAGTATGGATTCAGAGTTGCTTTATATTGTTTATTTTGTTTCTAGGCGCTAAACAATCTTGGGAGCGTGTATGTGGATTGTGAGAAGCTAGACTTAGCTGCAGATTGTTATATAAACGCTTTGAAAGTGAGGCACACACGCGCACTCAAGGCCTAGCTCGAGTCCATTTCCTTAGAAACGATAAAGCTGCTGCTTATGAAGAAATGACCAGACTAATCGAAAAGGCTCAAAACAATGCATCAGCTTATGAGAAAAGATCAGAGTACTGCGACCGTGAACTGGCTAAATCTGATCTTGAAATGGTCACACGGTTAGACCCTCTCAGGGTTTATCCTTACAGATACCGCGCTGCAGGTTAAACTCAACTCTTAAGCTTGATGTTATCTTTTTTTTCTTCTTTGTCATGGCTTAATCTGAAAACTGTTTTTGTCTTTTGTGGTTTCGATAGTGTTGATGGATAGTAGGAAGGAGGGAGAGGCTATTGAGGAGTTATCACGAGCTATTGCCTTCAAAGCGGATCTCCATCTACTTCACTTAAGGGCGGCTTTCCACGAGCACAATGGTGACGTTTGCAGTGCGTTGCGAGACTGTCGTGCTGCGCTCTCGGTGGATCCTAACCACCAAGAGATGCTTGAGCTTCATAGCCGTGTTAATAGCCATGAACCCTGAACACAACAAAGCTTGGAGATGATAGTAAAGTGTGAAGAAATTTGTATTCATAGTTGTAAACTTATATTCTCTCGTTACTCTTCTTTATTTTATTTTATTTTATTTGGTATTGTTTACCTTAAATCGATGTTATATTTTCTCCCTATCATCTTAAAGTTTTAAACTTCAGATTTCTATGGCCTATAAATGTCAAAACAAAAGTACAAACAAAAGAAACACACGCTATCTAATCCGTAATAGGATTCTGCCTTCATTATTTGAGTTATTTTCAATGGCATGTTCACTCGTTAATGTAAGCCTTTCCTTATTTATTTTTTTAAAATAACTCATCCTAAATTCATTCCAATAATCATGGCATCTTTTTATTATTAAGCTAATTGTTTAATTCTTAAAAATAGTTTTAGGTTATGTCCTTCGATCGATCTGCTTACAGTTAGCAAGAGAGCACGCCTCTAGTGAACACGAGCGCCTGGTGTATGAAGGATGGATCTTGTATGACACTGGTCACTGTGAAGAAGGGCTTCAAAAGGCCAAGGAGTCCATTAGAATCAAGAGATCATTCAAGCTTACTTCCTCCAAGCTTATGCCTTGGCAGAGTCTAGCCTGGACCCGCCGAGTTCTTCAACCGTTGTTTCTCTTCTTGAAGACGCTCTTAAATGCCCTCTGATAGGTTACGGAAAGGCCAGGTACCGTTCACCACCACCTCTGGACCGGTCTTTAGATGTTGGGGTTATAGACTATTTAGTAAGAGTTTTAATAATTTTTTTGAAAGAATTTGGAGGTCTATATATATGTAACTTTTTCTTAAAAATTTAGGGATATAGGCCAATGCTTCAGTCGCCTTTTTAGGACCGGCCTTGGACTTAGTATGGATTCAGAGTTGCTTTATATTGTTTATTTTGTTTCTAGGCGCTAAACAATCTTGGGAGCGTGTATGTGGATTGTGAGAAGCTAGACTTAGCTGCAGATTGTTATATAAACGCTTTGAAAGTGAGGCACACACGCGCACTCAAGGCCTAGCTCGAGTCCATTTCCTTAGAAACGATAAAGCTGCTGCTTATGAAGAAATGACCAGACTAATCGAAAAGGCTCAAAACAATGCATCAGCTTATGAGAAAAGATCAGAGTACTGCGACCGTGAACTGGCTAAATCTGATCTTGAAATGGTCACACGGTTAGACCCTCTCAGGGTTTATCCTTACAGATACCGCGCTGCAGGTTAAACTCAACTCTTAAGCTTGATGTTATCTTTTTTTTCTTCTTTGTCATGGCTTAATCTGAAAACTGTTTTGTCTTTGTGGTTTCGATAGTGTTGATGGATAGTAGGAAGGAGGAGAGGCTATTGAGGAGTTATCACGAGCTATTGCCTTCAAAGCGGATCTCCATCTACTTCACTTAAGGGCTGCTTTCCACGAGCACAATGGTGACGCTTGCAGTGCTATGAGACTGTCGTGCGCGCCTCGGTGGATCCTAACCACCAAGAGATGCTTGAGCTTCATAGCCGTGTTAATAGCCATGAACCCTGAACACAACAAAGCTTGGAGATGATAGTAAAGTGTGAAGAAATTTGTATTCATAGTTGTAAACTTATATTCTCTCGTTACTCTTCTTTATTTTATTTTATTTGGTATTGTTTACCTTAAATCGATGTTATATTTTCTCCCTATCATCTTAAAGTTTTAAACTTCAGATTTCTATGGCCTATAAATGTCAAAACAAAAGTACAAACAAAAGAAACACACGCTATCTAATCCGTAATAGGATTCTGCCTTCATTATTTGAGTTATTTTCAATGGCATGTTCACTCGTTAATGTAAGCCTTTCCTTATTTATTTTTTTTTTAAAATAACTCATCCTAAATTCATTCCAATAATCATGGCATCTTTTTATTATTAAGCTAATTGTTTAATTCTTAAAAATAGTTTTAGGTTATGTCCTTCAGATCAGACTGTCTACAATTAGTAAAGCTGATCAATGAAGATGAAGATTGGCCAAGTTTGGCTTCAGAAATGAATGAGTTCACCTTTTTGGTTTCTGAGTTTAATGTTTTTTCTATCTCTTTCATAGCTCATACTCGTAATGTAAGAGCCGACCTCCTTGCTAAAGGAGCTCGTCTTAAAAACTCTATCTTTTTCCATGTAAACTATTTGATTCTGACGTGGTTAGCTCCACAAGTTAACCTCTTCGTCCTGAATTAATAATACATGGTATTTGCAGTAAAAAAATAGTTTTAGGCAATAATCTATATTCTAATGTAACTGTGCACGTATACGATTTTTTGAATATGGTTAATGGATCTTTTACATTTCAAAAAAATAGATCTAAAAATTTTAAACAAGAAAATAAAATCTATATTTTAAGTTCAATAAATCTATAATTGCTTGGATATGATTTGTGTCCAATAAGCTGAATTCTCTTTTTCATATTAAACATTTAAATATAGAGGCTTTAAGTTCGATTTAAATTTTACAAAAAATTATCATTATTTTTACAAAATTAACATTTTTAGTTATTGCAAAACACATTATATAAAATTTAAGTACAAACTTTATGTTAAAGTGTGGATCAAAACCTAGTTTAGCTTTAAAAAGTTTGTACTACTAATTTATCATGATTTAACTTCTATTATTAGCTTTTTTTTTGTCAAAAATATTATTATTTTCTTTTGACAATGGTATTGGTATACCTTCCGTAGAAATTTTAGCAAATAATGTTATTTTAAATAAATTAGTTAAATAATAATTTAATATTATATCTGTTCCAAAATGTAAGATGTTTTAGGTGAAATCACATATATTTAAAAATTTCTTTTACCTAAAAATATCAATAAATATATATTAATTTAACCGTTTATAAAATTCACTATAAAATATAATTGGTTATAAAGTTGAATAAAGTTAAAACTATTACAAGATTGAAAACATTTTATAGTTTGAAACATCAAAAATTCTCTTAAACATCTTACATTTTGGGAGTGTAAGGAACATAGTATTCATAATTTTAAAAAGAAAAATGTAATCAACGAAAATAAAGAGGAAATGTTTTTAATTATAATTCTCTATACAATTAAACAAAGACTATTTAAAATATAGAAAATATACTGATATTTAGTTAGATGTATTTTTGAAAAATACATACCAAAATCCTCAAGTTAAGATTTTTAAATTGTTGTGTATTTTTTTCATAATTTGGAAGATTCATCCAATTAAATTTAGTATAATATATTTCTGTAATTATTATTTTAAATACTCAGGTAAGTTATTCCTATTAAAAATGCTTCCAAAAAGGAAAATAAACGGTGTTTTCCTTGTCTTAAATTCCATAAATTTACAGGAAATAATATTATCTATTTATAGGGAAATAGAAAATAGCGTGAGTGAGGGAGAAAGTGAGAAGACTTTTGACTTTGTTTGAAGCGAGAAACAAGGCGCGGAGAAACGAAGACGACGAGAAGAAACTCCAGGAAAAAAACTTTTTTCGTAATCGATCAATGAAATAGCTTCTTTTTTGTTCTTCTGGAAATTATTTAAAATAAATCTCGATTTTTCGTGTCACCTCTCAAGATCTGTTTCCTTATGAGAGAATAATATCATCAAGGAAAGACAAATTCGAAGCGTTATTGTTGTTGTTTGAATCGATAATCGCAATTTCGATCTCAGATTCTGTTCTCTCTAAGAAACCCTAATCTCGCACATTGCACGAGCTTTGATGCCTGGGTTCGTTGATCGAAGAATCGGTAGAACCGGGTTGGTTTCTGATCCGCGTATCGGATCCACGTCGTGATGAGTGTTACCGGAATCGAAACGGTGGAACGATGAACTGGGGAACATTGCTTAAGGACTTCAAGGATAAGGTCGGATTAGCTGACGCAACCGCCGGCGACGCTTCCCGTGACCTCCTTCCTCCGCCGTCTCCACCCTCACCTTCCTCGTCCTCTAGTTACGCCGCCTCTCCTCAACATGACCTCACTTTATTATCTCCCACAAGGTATTTTAAGTTTGTTGTCACTCGTAGAAGCTGTCCTCTTATTTATATTATGAAATGATCAATGTTGGCATAAGTAATCGATGAATCTCTTTTTTACTTCTTTTAATAGTCGCGAGAAATATACCTTGGAGGTGGAGTTTAGGAGATACTGGGAAGAGTTCTCTTCATCCACCTCCGAACAGGTTCGTGTAATCGTTCATGCTTTTATCATTTGTTAATAGATGTTACCTACTGTCTTCAGATAAAAATAAAAATTAAATTGGCAAATCAAGACTGTTAATCATTCATATATGTTACACCAGGAGAAAGAAGCCGCCTTGAATATGACAGTGAATACGTTTTGTACACTAGCGAAGCAGCATGCCAACATAGATCAGTTAGTTACCATGTAAGCCCCATTCCTAACCCTCCCTTTTTCTATCTGTATAGATTCATTTTCAGCTAGTTTTGTTCCTTTACAAGTGAATATTTGCATGTCAATAAGTAGATAAATGTCTCTGTGTCGGCACTATTAAGGGGGTCATACGTTTCCTATATCTTGAATGTTCTTCTTCTCTACGTTTCCTATCAGATATAAGAATATTATCCATGTTGAGAATTTTATTTCAATTGCAGGTTAGTAGAAACACATGTTTTCTCTTTTGTCATTGGGAGAGCATTTGTGACAGATATTGAAAAGTTAAAGATTAGCAGCAAGACAAGGTCACTGGATGTAGAGAAAGTAATAAAGTTTTTTTCTGAAGTCACCGAGGTTTGCCTCTCCTTGTGAGTATTAGTGAACCAGGACATGTTACCTTCTCTTCTATGTTAATCCATCATTTTGTTTTTCCTGCAGGAAGGTATAAGTCACGGTGCAAACCTTTTAACTGCTGTTGAAGTCCTTGTATCTGGGGTACCCTTTTTACTTTTACTTGTCTTCCCGTATTTCTCTCAATTGAATGATCTACAACCCTCAATTATGAGTTTTAAGTAACCGTTTTAATTGTTACCAAAAAAAACTTCCCAAGTTTCAATCTCTGGTAGCTAACTGGTAGTTACTCTCACCAATTTTGGAGGCCGTGGAAAATCTTTTAGGGTGCAGGCTCTTTTATGGTTTGTATGCTATAGACTGCATTGGTTTTTATACTCAACCTTTCATGTCTTTTCTTTTTAGCACATTGACAAACAGTCTCTACTGGATTCTGGGATATTGGGTTGTCTTATACACACTCTCAATGCGCTTCTGACATGTAGTGTAGCCAGTGAAGGTGAAAAATCTGTTAATTTGGAAGAAAAGGTAAATATGACAGATGAATTACTCTTTTTGCTAGACACTTGAGGTTCTATTTCAATGGTCTTTTTCAGTGAGAAGTCTGACATATTTTCTACATTATAAGTATATGCGCTGCAATGCCTTATCTCTTAGACTTTTAACGCATCCTCATTCTTGCAGTTGGAGGAAAGCGTTATCCATATCATGAAAGCACTGGCAAGCCATCCTTATGCTGCACAGAGTTTGATTGAAGATGACTCCCTTCAGTTACTTTTCAATATAGTTTCCAGTGGTTCTGTCGTGGCTTTCTCTCAATACAAAGAAGGTCTAGTTTCATACCGTAACATACAGCTTCAAAGAAATGCAATGCAGGTAATTTGTTGCTCCCCTGTTCTAAAATCAAGCAATGTGATTTTGAAGCAGAAACAGCTGCGAACTACGCTGTAGCATGATCGTTGAAACTTGAGAGGATGTTGTGATTCTGAAAGTTTAATTTATGATTCCCTTTCGTGTCTCCTTCAGATTCTTGGCCAGCTTCTTGTCAATGACAATGGGAGCACAGCAAGCTACATACGTAAACATTATCTGGTATGCCAGTGGATTCTGTAGATAGCCTCTCTGTGGTATACCGATTCTTGTATCAAGTATCGTAAGCTGTAACCCTAAGCATAGGTCAATCATATCGAGCTTTCTTCAAACTATCTGAGGTCTCTGTTATAAGGAATTTGGTTATCAGGAGAATTTAGTGAATTTTACTAGTAGGCATGAGACTCAAGCTAATGATAAGTACTGGTTTTGTGCAAATACTTTAGTTTGCAATACTGGCAGTGCCATATATAGCTGCAATCTGGCGTTTAAGGTCTCTTTTGTGATGCTTATAGTTATTTTCAAACCATTCCACAATATGCCTTTTCTTAAATTAAGGCGTTTATATGAATGCTTGTCCTTGTTTTTTTTTGTGAACTTAAGATGGAAGGTAGCTAAATCAGTAAAATATGCCAGTGAAAGATCCTGTAACTAAGTATAACTTTTTGGATTCTGTATAGTGTGAAATGTGTGCATTTGAAACGTTGCTTTCCTGATTTTATTTTTCTTGGCACAAGTTAGTGGTCTGATTGCTTGCTATGTTTTACGTCTTCCGAACTAATTCTTTGGCTGAATTCTCCTGCAGGTAAAGGTTCTCCTAATGGCTATCAAAGATTTTGATCCAGATTGTGGGGACTCAGCCTATACAATGGGCATTGTGGATTTGTTACTTGAATGTGTGGAACTGTCGTACAGACCTGGTAATTTTGGCTTAGAGAAAATACACAAGAACTCAAAACATGGAAAATGTAGCTGGATAGTATAAACATTTGGCAGTCACCTTCTTACTTATGGATTTGTACAACGGCTCTGTGTATGGTTGCTGATCTCTTTCAGTTTTGAATATGTAGAAACTGGTGGGGTCAGGCTAAAGGAGGACATACGAAATGCACATGGTTACCATTTTCTTGTACAGTTTGCCCTGGTTCTATCTTCCATGCCAAAAGATATAGTTTCTGCGTCCAGTAATTTATCTCAACACCACAATAGTGGTTTGGATGACTCCGAAGTACAGTCACCCCATTCAATCAATAGTAGGCAAAATGATGAGTTTGGATCACAAATTTTCTCCCCTTCACTATCAAGATTGCTTGATGTTCTTGTCACCTTGGCGCAGACTGGTCCCGTTGAGTTATCTGGAGGAAGTACCTCACTACTACCTCAAACCAACCCCAGAAGTCAAACACCATCTGATAGCAATCTGTATAATGAGACATGGGAACAAGGAAGTGGTAAAGTAAAAGACCTTGAAGCTGTCCAAATGTTGCAAGACATCTTTCTGAAAGCAGAGAACAAGGATCTTCAGGCTGAAGTGTTGAACCGAATGTTTAAAATATTCTCAAGCCATATGGAAAACTATAGAATGTGCCAAGAACTAAGGACTGTTCCACTTCTCGTGCTGAATATGGGTGATTTTCCTTCCTCACAGCAAGAGATAATCCTCAAAATTCTTGAATATGCTGTCACAGTTGTAAACTGTGTTCCAGGGCAAGAGCTGTTGTCACTTTGTTTCTTGCTTCAACAGCCAATCAATTCTGAGTTGAAGCATACCATACTTTCTTTCTTTGTAAAGCTGACATCTTTTGATGTACAGTACAAGAAAGTCCTAGGTGAAGTTGGTGTTTTGGAAGTCTTACAAGATGATCTGAGACAGCACAAGCTTCTCATGGGTCCAGATCAATATAGTGGTGTTTCCAATTATTTGAATCGGGTACCTAGTTCACCTAGTTTCAAACAACACCTAGATAGTAAGGATGCCATCATTTCATCGCCAAAGCTGATGGAATCTGGTTCAGGAATTTTACCTATCTTTGAAGTTGAAAGCACTATTACCGTTGGTTGGGAGTGTATGACCGCTTTACTAAAGAAATCTGAAGCTAATCAGGAAGCTTTTCGTTCTGCCAATGGTGTGACCGTTATTCTTCCACTGTTGATCTCTGATGACCATCGTACTGGCGTTTTGCGAATTTTGTCATGCTTAATCACAGAAGACACTAATCAGGTAAGTTTACATTACAGTGATATGTATCTTGATTATCTCTGTTTTACTGTATGGCTTCTCGTTTATCTGATGAATTAATTCAAATTAATTATATTAGTTTGGCTGGGCGTTTTATTCTTTAGATTATGCCGCCACTGGTGAGGTTTCTGTTGTTTAGGTATCAGAAATCCTCTAGTGTCTTGTAAAGAGTAACTCGTATCTTACCATCCAATCAGGTCCACCATGAAGAGTTGCAAACTGTTATCGATGTGTTGAAGAGTGGAGTGGTCACTGGAATCTCTGGTAATCAATACAAGCTTCATCATGAAGCCATATGTGACACCATGGGTGCTCTGTGGCGTATTCTTGGGGTTAATGGCTCTGCTCAAAGAGTGTTTGGTGAAGCCACTGGTTTCTCTCTTCTACTGACCACCCTTCATACGTTCCCGGAAGAAGAATGCAGGGATGAGTCTCATTTGATGGTTAACCTCAAATTGTTCAAACATGTATTGCGCCTCATGACATCTGCAGTGTGTGAGAATGCTGTTAATAGGATGAAACTGCACAGTGTCATTATATCTCAGACATTTTATGATATTTTGGTGGAGTCAGGTTTGATGTGTGTTGATCTGGAAAGACAGGTGATACAACTGTTGTTAGAACTCGCGCTCGAAGTTTTGCTTCCACCTTTTTTGACATCAGAATCTATGGCCTCGGCTGAGATGGCAGAAAGTGAAAAATCAAGCTTTCTTGTAAAAACCCCATCTGGGCAATTTAGTCCTGACAAGCAGAGGATATATAATGCAGGTGCTATCAGAGTTCTGATCCGTTCACTGTTGCTTTTTAGTGAAAAAATCCAGTTGGAATTTCTGAATCTTCTGGAAAGGCTTGCACGTGCCACCCCATTCAACCAGGAAAATCTCACGTCAGCTGGTAAGGTCTTATGTCTTAGAGTTCAGCTTATATTGTAATTAGCTAAGTCAACTCTTAAATCTTGCTGTGCACTCTTGTCGTCTTTACCTGTGATATGAATTACTATTGAGCAGGTTGCGTGGAACTTCTGCTGGAGATTATCCACCCATTTCTTCCGGGTTCATCTCCATTTCTTTCTCATGTCTTAAAGATTGTTGAAGTTCTTGGGGCGTACAGGTAGTTTAACATAGCTAAAATCTAATACAAAGTCTTAATGTGACTAAATTTGTTTCTAGGCTGATCTTACTCAAGATACGGTGTTATTTTGGTGCAGATTGTCCCCTTCTGAGCTCAAAATGCTTTGTAGATATGGTCTGCAAATGAGGGTTAAGAATTCAGGTCAGGCGATAGTTGGTATGATGGAAAAGCTAATTCTCATGGAAGACACAGGAATGGAACATGTTTCCCTGGCCCCTTTTATAGAGATGGACATGAAAAAAACTGGGCATGCTTCTGTTCAAGTGTCCCTGGGAGAAAGATCTTGGCCTCCTGCTGCTGGTTATTCATTTGTTTGTTGGTTCCAGTCTCGAAACTTTTTTGCAACCCAAGGAAAAGTAGCAGGAGAGTATGAAGCTGGTGGTTCATCAAAGACGCAGGTTCTGAGTGGGCAGCAAAGTGAACAAAATGTTTTCCGGATATTTTCTATTGGTGCAAGTAACGAAAGTCCATTCTACGCGGAACTTTATTTTCAAGAGGATGATATTCTGACCCTCGCCACTAGCAATTCAAATTCTTTGTCATTTTCTGGATTAGAAACTGAGGAGGGCAAGTGGCATCACCTTGCTGTTGTCCATAGTAAGCCTAATGCTCTTGCCGGACTCTTCCAAGCTAGCATCGCATATGTTTACATCGACGGAAAACTAAGGCACATGGGTAAATTGGGTTATTCTCCTTCACCTGTTGGAAAATCATTGCAAGTAACAATTGGAACTCCAGCTACGTGTGCCAGGGTAAGCGATTTGACATGGAAAATACGCTCATGTTATCTTTTCGAGGAGGTGCTTACATCAGGCTGCATTGGTTTCATGTACATCCTTGGTAGAGGGTATAAAGGTCTTTTTCAGGATGCATACCTCTTACGTTTCGTGCCTAATCAGGCTTGTGGTGGGGGCAGCATGGCTATCCTTGACTTGTTAGACACTGACATGTTGTCATCGTCCAATAGCCAAAAATTTGAGGAAAGTAATAGACAAAGAGATTCTAAGGCAGATGGTAGTGGGATTGTATGGGATCTCGAGAGGTTAGGGAATCTTTCCTATCAGTTAGCTGGTAAGAAACTTATTTTTGCATTTGATGGAACATGCTCAGAGTTCTTGCACGCGACTGGAAATTTTACCCTCCTCAATCTGGTTGACCCATTGTCCGCGGCTGCTTCTCCTATTGGAGGTATCCAATGAACCCATATAGTTTTAGATCATATTTTACATTTTTGTCCATTTTAGTTTCGTTTTTGCTTCATTCTACGTTTCTCAATGATTTAGGAATACCACGTTTCGGGCGTCTGGTGGGAAATGCGAGTATCTGCAAACAAAATGTGATTGGCAACACTATCCGCCATGTGGGAGGAATGGCTGTTGTAATTGCACTTGTTGAGGCTGCCGAATCTAGAGATATGTTACATATGGCTCTTTCATTGCTTGTCTGTGCCCTTCATCAGAATTCTCAGAATGTAAAGGATATGGAAACATACAAGGGCTATCATTTACTAGCTCTGTTCTTACGTCCCAAGATGGCGCTTTTTGACATGCAATGTTTGGAGATATTTTTCCAGATTTCTGCATGCGAAGCGTTCTTTTCAGAGCCAAAGAAGTTGGAGAGGGGACAGAGTACCATTAGCATGTCACCTACGAAGAATATACCTGAAAACAACTATGAGGATATTAGTCTGTCAAAGTTTCAATACGAAACTTCGTCAGTTGGATCTCATGGTTATATGGATGAATTTTCAGGGCCCAAAGATTCTTTTAGTCAGTTATCTGAGCTAGAAACTGGAGATATTCCTGCTGAAACTTCAAACTGCATTGTCTTATCCAATGCAGATATGGTGGAGCATGTCCTCCTGGACTGGACTCTCTGGGTGACAGCCCCTGTTTCCATCCAGATCGCCTTACTTGGTTTTCTGGAGAATCTAGTCTCAATGCTTTGGTACAGGAGTCACAATCTTACAATCCTGCGCCGAATCAACCTGGTAGAACAGTTGTTAGTAACACTTCAACGAGGGGATGTGGAAGTTCTTGTCCTAGAAAAATTAGTTGTTCTTCTTGGATGCATCTTAGAAGATGGGTTCCTTACTTCGGAGCTTGAAAATGTTATTAGGTTTGTGATTATGACATTTAATCCACCTGAAATAAAGTCTCGAAACTCACCAAGGCGAGAGTCAATGGGAAAGCATGT